>VWZO01001535.1:586452-608091 GCA_013396975.1 Bucco capensis | reverse complement strand
CCGCGCCCCGCCCCGCCCCGCCGCCGCCGTCGCTCTGCCCTCCACTCCCCTGTCTTCTCCTCTCTCCCCGCCGCGGGGGGCGGTTGCCGGTGCGCGGCGAGGCGCGGTACTGCAGCGAAGGGCACCCATCTACTTACCCCCGCCACGCACACCAAGGCGAGTGGGTAGCTGCCCAGGAGAGAGACCCGCGCCCCGGGGCAGAGCTCACCCCGCACCGGCCCCCGGGAGGGGCCGGCTCCCGAACCCGGGCACAGGGTACCGCCGGGCTGGCTCGGCTTTGAACGAGCAGCTCAAGTCGCCACTAACCAAACCTAGAGATGCTCAAAACCTCGTGGCCGTTGTTTGTCTTTATGGGTTCTTCTCTGTTAACTGAAGGATCGAGCTATGGAGCCACCTTAACATACGAGGTTTCCCCTTCTTTCCCGGGCCTTCACCATGCTTACATGTCCTGTATAGTCTGATAGGTTCAACGGGGGTCACCATACCTCAGCAGAAGTTTTGGGATCTGAAAATTGGAAAAGACACATAGATTTATATTTTTCACCCCATGATCACCACCTTTTTGGGTATCAGCAGAGGGACATGAGAACAATAGTGGAGCACTTCCAAGCAGTTATTTTTTTTTGCTTACCTGAACCCAACCCGGGAGGTGAGTGTGTTGTAAGCGTTAAAAAATGTTTCATGCTTCTTCCTCTGTACTTTGAACTTGGATAACTTAAAAACAACTGTCTTTCAAAAACCAGCATGACCGTATCTTTTAAGATCACCATGCCGCCTTCTGCAAGGTGTGCTTGAAAAACACTGCCTTTTGGGGGATGCTCAAGAGTTATATTGTCACCAAAATGCTACCTGGGGATGTGTTTAATCCATAACTCATTGGCAGCAGTCAAACAACTGACTTACAGGGCAATGTTATCTCTGTGCCTTAAAAGGTACAGGTAGGCTGATCTCTCTCTTCTTTCTGATCTTTCAGTGCTGATTTACATGCCACAGAGAACAATTTCACTTTTGCCTTGCTGATGTAATTTTCTCTGTCCTTATCACATGAGTGCATCTAGACAGGGACTTCTAGCCCCCAAGCACATGAAAATATTCCAGCCCAATTTTATTGTCTTTTCCTGTCAGTATTGCCTCCTGAGGTGCCAGAGGAGAAAAATCACATAGCTACGAGGAGAAGAGTGTTCACTTCTCCCCAAAATTTCTCCAGGACCATAGGCCTATGGGTTCAGACTGTACTGCTAATTAAGGAAGAGCGAGAGATGTTGCCAGCTGTCATTCCTGCAATGTGGTTTTAGGTAGCTAGTAGGTGGAAAGGCCCAGATCACCTGTCTTGGGCTAGTGTTCGTGTTTCTTGATTACACTTAAGACATCTTTAAAGAGTGGTAATGTTTTCTGAATGTACATGTCCCAGTAATTTAGAGGGGGTGACCGGCCTGAGGGATGGCCCCTGCCTCTTCAGAGACATTGAGGAGGTTACCTGAAGGAAGGAGCAGAGCCTGCTGCTTTGGCTGAAGTCCCCAAGACTGTCTGCTGTCCTTGGGGAAAGGAAGCAGAAGCCCTTTGGCTTTTTCTGTCAGGGTGAAATCCTGGCCCCTGAACCAGATGATGAGAAAGGATCCTCTGCAAATCTTTTTTCCCAAGCCCCAAGCCAAGGGTAGGGATGAACTGGGATTAACATTTTCAAGTCAGCGTGTGGAGCTAATTTTAGAAGCAAACCATGGGGGGCATAACTTACCTACTGCCCAGAGCTGTCTGGCTTAGACTTTTGTCATAAAAATCTCAAAAATTCAGAAGATCAGATTTACTTTTTAACCAGAGAATGTTCAAAGATCATCATTTTCTCTGCTGGCATCTGTGTAAGTATGCAGGACTCCTGTTACAGTTTAACAGGAGGCCCTTGGGGCCAACACAGTCATTCAGACCATTTAAAGTGGTGCCACATGTGCCATCTTGTGCCTGCCCACGCACTCACTGCTCTTCATGGACTGGGCATCTTAAAAAATGAGTTCTGATCTAAGGCATCACTCTAGAGACCACTGGAGAAAATGAGGGAATCAAAGTGTCCTTACTTTTCCCTGAAGCCAGTGACAGACCTTTTAGAGCCATGCTGGACCAGTGTGCATACAATAATGGGAATGCTTTCATGGGATTTAGTGTAATTAGAAGTCAAGTGACAGGAGCATTACGGCAGTGATAGCCCTGCTCCTCAGAAGTTTGGAATGAGGATGGAAAGGACCCTATTTCTGCCCACCATGAGGAAAAAAGTAAAAAGTCTGTAGGTAGCCTGAAAAAAAAAGGAAGAAGAAACCCTGGAGTTACTTGCTGTGATTCATTTTATATGGGGGCAAGGCTGAGACTGTTGCAGTCTTTGGACAGACTTCTGCACATTGCTCATAATGGTAAATCCCTTTATTGAGCACAGGCAAACCCATTTCATATGCAGTCTAGTATAGATTTGAATCCTTTTAGTTCCTTTGAGTGCACAGAAGGGTCTCCCCTCACCACTCAAAGGTACTCCAGCAAGGGTTCATCACCTGGCTGTGAAATCAGCTATTGCCTCCTCTTACAGTTGGGATTCATGGGAGGGGTGAGAGGATTAAGGCTGATTCAGGTGTCCAGGATGTCTGATACCTGGTACACTTCTCTGACTAACAGCACCCCTGCCCATGGCAGGGGGGTTGGAACTAGATGATCTCTAAGGTCCCTTCCAACCTGGGCCATTCTATGGTTCTATGATTCTAAAATGCCTTCTGACAGGGATTTGTTTCAGGAAGGAAGGTCAGTGCTGCAGGGGACTTCCTGGCAGCACACACAGCTGGATCCAGGTGCATTAGGTAGTGTGCATCTGTTTCTAAAAAAAAAACCCTAATCCCAAACCCTATTTTCAACAATGCTTTTTGACAGTTCTGCCATCTTTCTGGAAGTAAGGGGTGAGCTGGCATTTTATTCTCCAAACTACAGTAGCTCAAAGCACACCTCAATTATTTCTCATGTGCAGCTAGTTTTTATCCACAAACCATGGCTCCAGGCATTTGGAGTTGGATTGGGTTTTTTTTTGCCTTTCTCTTTTCCTCTCTTGTACCATCCATTTTGGATAAGCAGGAATGAAGGCATGCCAGCTAATCTTCCCATGTTCCATTTATAGGGTATTCAGGAAGAAAAAAAAAGCAAAGCAAAAACGAGATGAGGAGTACTTGCTGAAGAAAGGAAAGTGTTGCTAAGCAGCTGGCATAATTTTTTGTAATAAGACCTGTGCTTGCTGGATTATTGCTGTTGCTGGTTTTTTAGCTCTCTCATAACCTCTGCCCCTTCTCCTTCCTTCCTCTCCTGGGTAATTGATGTGCAGATATGAAGACAATGATGAAATTTAAATGCCGTTGAAACTCACAGCACCTGACACCTTCTACATACTTCCTCCCTCTATCCTGCATGCTACAAACTATTTAGGAGGATTAACCTGCTGGCTGCTTCCTCAATGCCACCTCTGCCAACTTCAGCATCTAGCTAGCAGAAAGCCTCTGAAATGCTCCTGGCAGCCAAGGAGAGCAGCCTGGGTGGTGGTGAGATGTGGCCAGGACTGCCCGGCAGTGTTGGGGCTGGCAGTGGGATGAGACTGGGCACAGCCCTCCTGGGCTCTCACCAACTCTTGTTTCAGCCCTGGCATCCAGCCCAAAAGCTGAGAGCAGGGTGCTGGAGGGCAGCCCAGCAGGCAGCAGTGGATGTGGGGCCAGGAGAAGTGATCTGGGGGGGCAGAGGGAGAGGGATTAGGTAAGGATGCCTCCTGTCACCTCTCTGCCTCCCTTCAAGCCATACAGGGAGCTGGTGTGGATGCTGTCTCATGCTGGAAAGCCACCAAGTGCAGCAGGGTTAGCACATCTTTCATCTGTGAGGAGCACCTGGCCAGCCAGTTCCTAATGGGGAAATGACTTTCAGCATAGTTCTGCCTCATCGTTGATGTGATAAGGTAAGCCAAACCCTCAAAGCTGAGGTTCAGAGCAACTGATAGAAGTGTGCTTTACCAGCTAGTGTTGATACGTGTGTGGAGACAGAAACCAGGCCATGTTCCCTTCTGTGCCTTCTCCAGTGGAAGAGGAGGTCAAGGAAGTTGCATTTGCTCCCACCTACCAACGAGAACATCTGCCAATGAGACCCATTTGCAGGAGCTCAGGTTTATGGGTATACACATATGTTGGTGGGGCCTTGCCACACCTTTTGGCATCTGCTCTTTGCCTTTTGGTTCAGCCCCTGAGCATCATTCTTCCATAAGCCTCCTCTCCCCTGGGCTGCCAAGCAGGTCAGGTAGTCTGGGGATTGTCATGACATCCAGGTCTTCCATGGTGACATAATCAATGGGAATTTGGTGCTGAAGCACGGGCAGAAGCTTATTGCAGCAAACCTTGCAGAAAAGTAGGTGAGCAGAGAGCCACAGGAACTCTCAGATGCAAAGGCAGAATGAATTTAGAAAATGGGCATGAAATGAGACCTCTATATCAGGAGCAGGCATTGGACAGTCAGGTCTTCCTCCAGGTCACTGCTGAACCTGCCTCCCCAGTGGGACTGTTTGAGAACCACATCACATTAGAATGAAATGAGGGTTAATAGCCTTCAGTTACAATCATTACTCATGCAGAGGGAAGGTGCTACTAAGACAAAGCAAAACTGGAAAAATGTGCCTCTGCCTGCTTGATCAACAGGATGAGCAATGGATATCTGACAAACTGAGCTTAGAAACGTTCGGAGAAGCATTTGATAGTGGTCTCATGGCAAACCTGGGGAGGGTTATGTGGTTGTACATCAGCACCTTCAGGTGATTTAGGTCAATGTAAACAATGATATTTTATCAAACATAGCAATAAAGGCAGCATTTAGAGAAAGGAGGTTATTGCTCTTAAGCATTGTTTTGCTTTCTGCTGATGCAGGGTGAGATCATGGCTATTTCTGGTGTCTGACAATCATCTCTCTTTTAATAGGCAGAGGACAGAGCCATTTCATATTTATGATTCCTTGACCTGTAGGAGACTGATGTGCAGGAAAAGCTGTACAGTAAGACTAATCACACTGGGATGCAGTAGAAAGGCTCAATGACAGGAAGACCCCATGCTAGCCTAGGTGCACTTGTGCTGGAGGTCACTGAGTGTAAGTATCACTGACAGCTCGCATAATTTATAGGAGAAAATGCACCTTAAAAAAGAATTTTCTTATTCGGTGTGTCCATCACACATCTAGCAAATTATCTGGAGTATATCATATAGTCAAATGAATTAGCTTCTTATAAAAGGAAATGGAAGACCACTTAGCTCTTCCAACTGAAAGAGTTCCATAAGCGTGAAAGGTGTTGTGTCTGCTGTGACAGCATAATGTAGCAGATATATTATGCAAAGGCTGCATTTAGCCTAGTCACCCTTTGGCTGCTTTCAAGCTTGGATCACTGGGGAGCCTTTAAACATAATTTTTTACAGGTATTTAAATATGACAGCCCTGCTTGTTCAGTGTGTCTATGGATGTAGGACACATACAGAGTGGGAAGACAGCCAGGGAACAAGCTGCCTTATTCCAGCATATGTTAAAGATGCCAGGGGCCTCATGACTTTTGCTCTGGATGAAAATTGAGCAATTAAGCTGTATTAACCTGTATTAAGCTCTTGCTTACAGCTAGTTTTGGTACCTCTAAACCACACTGCAGGCAGCAGTGAAGACATGAAATACCAGCACGATCAGAAAGAAGCCTGATCACCTCTGAAATAGTCCCCTGGGGGATCTCTATTCTCCTCAAAGCAGCTCAGATTTCCAAGCCCTGGGGTGTGTGCCTCTGATTCCACAATGTCCAGCAGGAACTTTGGAATCTAGAGACATTTTGCTGTATATACCAGTAAAATGAGAGATTGTTAAGAGAGGACACATTAGCTACATGCCTTTATCCAAGAGGTTTAGGAGGAAGATCCTAGGACCCCTCATAGGAGAAAGAGAAGTTGAGCTAGATTCACTCTGCACAGCCACTTCTCAGCCAGCATCTAGGCTGATCTACAAGGCCTTTTAATGTCTGAGTCACTTCTGCAAATGGGCTCTGGGTACTACTGGAAGTCAGTCATCTTGCCTGTGTCCTGTGTAAGGGCAGAAGACACCAGCAGACCTGCATGTAGCCAGGTACAACAGTTCATCTAGGTCTTTGAGCAAGGACCTGTGGACTCAAACACAGAGATTTAAATAGGCAAGCATTCTTTAGTTTGTCCTACTGTGCAGTCCCACTGAAGTTGGTGGGGTTTTGTGCCTAAAATTTTGTACAGAAGGGAACGTTACAGAGAGCTCTGTCTCTGCCTTTCCAACCAGATTTGTGCTTAGCATCTGAAAACAACCAAGTCCAGCAACACAGAGGCATGTTTCCATCGTTATGCCCGTAAAATCTCTGAAAGACAAACATGGGAGTAGTCTTGGCACTGCAGGAGTAAAGTGCAGCTTGTAAACAAATTCCCTGATATTTTTTACTTACTGCTCACTGGTTGGATTTGCAGAGTGGTTCTGGGATAAGAGAATAAGATTTCCTTTGAAGGCTACTAGACTAGAGTCTCTGCTCCTGGTATCAGCAGCACTCCAGCACCCAGGGGCACATATGGAATGACATGAATGACCAGTCCTTTGGGCAGCTATAAGCCACATGGATAATAGGGACATTACAGTCGAAATTAAAACCCTTGGACACATGTAGGGTAGATGCTGCTTTGATCCACTGATCCATCTAGCATGATGAATTACTCGTGTCCTGAATCTCTAATGCCCTGATCCCTGTTAGCCCCATTCTTGGGCACCTAGCACTCTCCATCCCCTTACAGGGAGCACAGAGAGCTCACTCAGGGCAATACAGAAAAGAAGGTGGCAAGATGCCTAAAAAACAGATGACAGGATGATCAGATTTGCAATGTTTCTGTCTATTTGTGGACCCAGTCCCAGTGGAAATTGCATTCCTACTTGCTGAAGCACTGCTAAGCCTTTCAACTCCAGTCCTTCAGCTTGAGTTCTATGATGCCAGGGGGATTAGGCTCACTGCCCACCAAAAACGCAGGCAATAGTTTAATGTTCCTTATGCCCCAAGACCTTTTCTGTAATAGAAATCTTCCTTCAACAGGACCTAGAGGGCTGTTCACCATCTTGGGAATCCCACTGTTGAAAAGGTGCTGACATACTGAAGGCATTTGTATAAGAGCATGAAAAATCAAAGGGGGAGGAGAGACCTCTGGTAGATGGACAGAGAACCAAGTCTGGTCTGGCTGAGCAACAACTGGAGAGAAATACTGACAGGAACTGATGGTATATGAGTCATGGTATGCTTGTTTGAGGCAGCAGAGTGAGCAGTGCAGCTGAGCAAAGGAAAATCATAACTGAATGCCTGGAAACCTGAAATGACAGGAGTTTAGGAGATTTCCGGCTGCATTAAAAAATACAATAATGGATCATATAGGAATATCACAGCAATAAGAGAATGAGACAGATGAGAGATACCTTTTCCCATTTCCAGTTTCCATATCTTTATGGACAATAAACCAGAACGTGCTGAGCTGCAGAGCTCAGATTTTTAAGGGCAGCAAATAAACACATCCATAGTTGCATATGAATGAACAGTCTGTAGCAAGAGACGGGCTCAAAAAGTTTCTAAAGGCACAGAACAGACATTAAACTCTTGGGAATATCTCTAACTATGGTCAAATCATTTCATAGTTTTCCATTTTGGGCTTACTTGGCTTTTTACCAGGTTGTGGCCATTCTCAGAGGTGGGACACTGAATGACTGAATTATGACTGAGATAATGTTCTTCCTCAGTTTAAAAACAGAAAGCACCAGAAAACCACGAAGAGAGATAAACAGTGCATAAGAGGAAAATTCAGAATGACACAGGAGTTAGTGAGGCTGGGAATATTTTTTATAGCTTTGTGATTTTGGCATCAGACAAAATTCTCAATACATTCCTGACAGATGAGATCCCCAAAAAACATCTGGAGGGATAGGAGCAGATAAGAAGCCACTTATTCACATGTCATTAAAGGATAAATTTAGACATTTCTAACAACTGGAGTGACTGTGAGAGTTGGACAAGGCTGTGGATAGAAGCTGCCAGAAGTTCAGCAGGGAAACTGTCTGGCAGCCGGGCTGGAGAGCTGGGCTTTGCCTTACCATCAGCAAGAGGAGGATTTCCCAAGTGCATGGGGTGCAAGGAGGTAACAAAATTCTCCCCATGTCCCACACAGACCACTGCAGATTTAGGTGGTGGGAATGAGTTCCTGCTGCTCATGTAGGTCAGTGATATCCTAACCCCTATGGGTAACTGGTACAGAAACACTTCAGAATGAAATGTTTCAGCAATGAAACAGAAATGTTTCAAGTGCCCCCTGGAAACCTGCTGTTTTGGAGAGAAGGTTTCTAACAACCCTGGCAGGGACACAAGATGCCCCAGGTCCCCTTTTCATGTTGAGGTCCAGCTGTGGGCTCCAGTAGCCTTGTGTAACTACAGCACTGTACCCTGAGAGGGAGAGGACAGCCAGGACAAACCTCAGACCACTGGGAGGTATTTTGGCATCTTAGTGCCCTTGCCTAAATATGTCTGAGCTTCTGGAAACCAGGCAGGTGTGGGAACACCACAGGACAAATGGCTCAGAAAGTTAATGGGTTTAAAATGAGTTGGAAATCAAAGAAGATGAGATCCAGTGATCCAATGTCGACTGACGTTCCTGAGAGGCAGCCAAGAAAAACAAGCTGCTGTTCAGAAACCTGCAAAGAACAAAGCAGAGCAGGAGGAGATGAAAGGGAAAATGGAAAAAAGCATGAACCCACCAGCTCCATACCTGTGTCAGCACTAGTGTCTAAGGAGGTCAGGTGAAAAAGGATTTTTCATTCAATAAAAACATGTTGATATGTTTGAAATGCCTCTGATTTGTACAATTTCAAGCCTTGAGTTCCCTTTCCAGATTGGACAGAAGCATAACAAACTTCACTACTCTTTGAAAGGCAAAGAGGTGTGGAACACATTCTTTTTTAATATATTTTATGAGCAGGAATAAAGACACAATGAAAATAATCAGATTATCCCAGCCTGCAAAAGAAGGCAGGGGCAGAACCAAGAGCACAAGCTCAAAACAGAGCCTGAAGAAAAGTCAGCAGTGGCTCATTTAGTTGCAGTTGTGAAGGGTTAGTCCCCAGTCTTCATCTTAAGTGCAGTGATTTATATTTTCTGTCTTGGGGTAATGTTTTTTTGTTGGTTTGGGGTTTTTTTTTCAGTGAGTAATGATGTGGTTTATCTGTGGCCTCCCATGCACAGAAGCTCTGTATTCTGTGAAAAGCAACGTCCAGTGGGATTGACACTGAGCTGTCTGACAGCAGATTTTAGTGTTCAGTGAGCAGTAATGATTGCTTGTGCTTTGGAAAGCAAGAATGGATATAAAACACAGTTTTCTTTTCATTAATTAAATTTTAAGATTATTCTAAAGAAGAAGACTAAAGCAAGCCCAGCAACTGGTTTGCATATGTCCATATAACAACCATAACACTCATGATGCTGCTGGGACATGGGCTGTCTTTATGGGTTTTTGGTATAAGAACTTGAATTTATCCTAAGTTAAAAGTTTACAGCTTGTGCTAGCTTGTTCCAAAGACCTTTGGTAATATTAACTGATTTATGTCAAGTTATTTTCTGTCAGCAGTAATATTTGTCATAAATCACCAGAAATCTTGTAATAATGTAGTTCTGGGCATTATGTCCCAAAAAGTTCCTTTCATAATGGGAAATTCTCTCTTATGGTTTTTTTTAATGTCTTTCTTTCCTCCCTTCCCTCAGGCTGTACTTTTTTCTTTCTTTTGTCCTTTCTAGGGAAATTAAAGCTTTCCTTTGGATTGACTGGAGAAAAATCAACCATTTAGTTAAATTCCATATTTGTATCTTCTTTGTGTCCCTGTAACAGAGGCAATTTCCTTTCATCTGCACAAGTATTTAGTACATTGGACTCCACATTTACCATTTAGTTTCACCTCAGTTTGAGACCTTTTAAGCAAAGACGGGCAGAAGTGAGCTTTTGGATGTTGGGGACATTCACTTTAGAGCCAAACACACTCCTTGTGAACTACCAACATCTACAAACACCTAGCCCAAAATACCAGAATCAGGTAATGCTGCCTGTTGAAGTAGATTCTCCTAACAGAAAGAGAGTTCCTGAATGTCATCCTCCTTCTTGTATATCCTCAGGAAGCCCAGGGCAGAAGGTGCCATCCCAATGGCACAAGGGTGCCCAGAGCAAAGGTGAGGAAGTTGAGCTGGGCCATGTGCCCATTTGGAAAGGTAGCTCGCTGGAAAATTACCCCTGGGCAGTGCTCAGAGGTAAGCCAGCGCTGTGCACTTCAGTCTATAACACTGAAGCAGCATGTGAAACAGCAGAAAGGAGTTGGTGGCACTGAACAAAGCCAGGGAAGGGCTGTCTTTGAGGAGGGAAGCCATACAGGACCAGCTGATGGCAGAAGCTGTGTCCCAGCTCTCATTAACACTCTGCTGTGACTCAAGGCAGGAAGCAGCTTTGGCTAAGTCACACAGAACAGAGTCTCTGGGAGATAGCCCTTTACTTGTTTCAGATCAAAACATGAAAGGAGCAGCTGCTGCAGCCTCTTCACTTGCAAGAAAAGCCTCTCAGGAGTGTGGAAGTCTTTGGGGAATATGTCTGTGCAAGGCTTGCACGTTGTGTCCCATATTGGGGACTTTGATGTATTTCTATGGCGGACTGAGAATGTTGTTTTGATCATGTTGCTTCACCTCTTCTCCCTTCTCCTTTCAAAGAGTTCTGGCTCCAGAACTGGTGATGGAAGCTTTGAGGCTTGTTGGATCAAATGGGAGTCCTTGCTGAGAAGCAGTTGGGTCCTGCTCAGAGCCACCTCAGCCTATAAGCCTCACCTTCAAGGAGGGACAAGTGAGGCTGTCAGGTCACCTCATAAGACAGAGCCAGATGAAGCAATGTAATGAAGCAGGAGCTGATTCTGGGGCTTTGCTCCAGAGCCTTGTTCAATGGGGACTTTAGGCCCTGAAGTACCCCTGAAATGCCATGTAGCTACTGAAAAAGGCTTTGAGCAGCAAGTAAGTGACAGGCAGCAGCCTAGTACCAGCCCTCTGAAGATCCCCTGGTCAGAGCAACTCAGGGCAGTCATGCAGCAGAAAGTGTGTAGTTCTGGGAAATGAGTCTGAAGCATTTGGACTCTTTTTTAAAACATTAGCTGACTATCTGGGCAAATAATTTTCCAGCTATGAATGTCCTACAAAATGCTGACTACCATTTTCCACTGATGAGTCTTTGCGACCAGGGTGTCTTGTAGGTGAGCCAGTGTGGTTTCCGAATCCCTAAGCAAACACCAACATTCCCTAGCATGAGCAAGTTGAGTGGTGAGCAGTGACTAATGAACAGCTGGTATGAATTCTTGACACTCCTGGAATCCAGAAATATGTTGATGAATTCTGGCAGAAGTCCAAGGATTTGTAAAGTAATGACTAAGGTTGTAATGAACTGCAGCTGACTGGCTTATTTGTGTTCAGAGGCTCAGTGTTTCATTCTAGTGTACACCCAGCATCTCTGGCTCACCTCTGGGTCACGTCCTCACATCTGGAAGGTGGTGGGTGCCTGGGGATGCTAAAAGCACCACTGCAGAATGGGGAGCCACAAGAGTGCTGGTGTTCAGCTGCATGGCACATATGCTCCATCTCAAGGCACCAGGACTTCTGGATCAAGTGAGGGCTCCAAGTCTCTTCCTATCCACAAGGCAAGGGGCACAAGCAGCTCTATAAATACTAGCCTGGGAAGACTAGGTACCACAGGGAAGGAGGAAACTAAGCATCAAACTAGGAAATGCAAGCGGCCTCACCTTGTATGAGCAGCACAGAGAAGATCAAAGTTGTTGAAAGAGATGGAATGACCCCCAGGCCAGCAGGGACTGAAAGATTAAAAATTACTGATTTCAGTAATGTTTCTCCTGATGTGCACAAAGACAAATATGATCAGACTGTTCTTCTGATAATCTTCCTCCAGTTGCTATGAGTCTGATTTCTCTTCCAGCCTCCTGTGCAAGAAGATAGATTCAATACCTGTGAAGACAGGTATACTTCCCAGCATGGGCTGGGAGTGTTGCTTACAAATTTCCTAGGGTAGATGAAGGCAGGCAAGCATCTCGAATGGAATAAACTCAACCCAACAAATGGCTTCACTTTCCCTTTTTATTTTGAAGGGGGTTTATTCTAATGATAAATGAATGTAGCTGGCAGACAAAAACCACAGATGGGTGAGCATAACAGATTGATGGAACCAGATGGAAGCATGTTTGGTTTAATCCACAATCAGTAGGCAGAGCAGTTACAGCCTTTTCATGCCTTTTTACAGGAACCAAGCTCTCTGAAACTTGATTGGAATAATGTCGTGAGAAACAAATAGGCCAGATAACAGAGGAGAGAGGAGGAAGGCAATGGGGGTGCAACATTGATTCGGGGGAAAAAAAGAGTCTAGAAGTTGTTGAATGTAACAAACCCAAGGACCAAGAGGAATAAACTGACCTGGGAGTACATTTTGGCTGTGGCTGACCTGTCAGGCACCAGTGATGGTCTCTATATCATTCAGAAGTGATGAGAAACACAGCCCTGAAATAGGAAAAGTTATTTCTTGGCAAGCACCATTTTTCTGCTGGCTACCTCCTGCCTCCCCACCAGCACCAGATGTGGACCTTGCTGATATCACAGGGACATGAACCCCACCAACCATGGGCCATCACCATTGAATGCACCCATTGGCTTTGCATCAGGGCAGGGCTGTGATCATCTAACCCCCTTTTTGTTTGTTTGTTTGTTTGTTTTTGTTTGCTCACCACCAGATTTAGAAAGAGGAATCTGGAGCACTGATGCTCTCCCCTCTCTCCCTGCTGGAGCCCCTGAGGCTTTTGTCAGGAACAAGCCATAGTTGTTAGTGCTTTCCAAGAAAAGCAGCAGTGTTTTGCTACAAGAGCTGGCTGGCAGCAGGTTGGCATTGGGTTTCTTTGTTAAAAGATGACAGCACTTACATTTTTCAGGAGAAAGAAAAGTCTTATTGATATAATAATATCATGCCAGGCAGACAGCCCTGCTTGTGTAATCCACTTTGAGCACAATGCTGTGTTGTGGCTGGAACATTGTTTCCAGCTGAAAAGTGGCTGCCATTTGCCTGGTCAAGGACATTATCCTGACTGACAGGTCTACAAAAGGAGACAGCATGTGTGGTGGGCTGAGAGGCCAGGGGAATCCACCTGAGGGGTGAAGCAAAGACATAGGGACCAGGGTGTGAGTATCTTCCCGTGCATGTAACCTCCTTCCTTCAAGTCAAAAGGATGCCAAGGGCATCCCTTGGTGCTGGTGGCATCCCACAGTGATGGGCTCCTGCTTCCCCAGCACAGCAAGTATTCACAGAAAGGCTCATCAGATTAAGCAGTTCCTACTACAAGGCATGTGGCCAGAGCAGAGAGGAAGGAAGAATCCAGACTGAACAGTTACCCCCAACCTCAATCCTCTTTAAAGGTGATAGTTTGATACCCTGCCTGAAACACAATGACATCTCTGTTTGGAAAGAATGAAGGTGCAAGGTACCTGCTCTGTGTTTGCCATGCAGCAGCCAAGATATTTCTGTACATGCTTTGCATGGGACTATTGCTGAAATCCTGCTATGTCAGGGAAACAGCAAAGCTAGTTTATAACTGCAGTGACAAACCCCCAGTAGTACCAAGACCTTCTTCTTCCTTGGCTTGCTTTCCCAACAGGGCTATAGAAGTACTCACCTTAGCACTGAAATGGCCCTTTGTTCTCAGATCTATGACTCTAGAGAAAGGCTGGGCATTTAAAGTGTTAATTGCTAATCAATCACTAACAGTTGTGAAGGAAATTAGGTTTTGAATGAGTACCTTCTTACTGGGGAGAAGTAGAAAAGGAAAGAACAGATAAATACTAGACTACCCCAGTCCAGATGGCTCTCTGTCATTAAACCTCACTGCTAGCAGATTGTCTTGTTCAGTCAGGTGGCCTAGAAGTCACAGTATACAATGGAAAATGTGAGACTGAGTTTTGGTCAAGAATGAGAGGTGTGTAACAGCAGCATGGCCAGCTGAGTGTCAGGATCAGATTGATAAGCAGGACAAAGAATACAGGAAAGAAGAGAACCACTCTTGATATTTCAGTATTTTACTGATGATAAATGAGCATCTACAACAGCCCAGCCTGAACCATCAGCATTTTCATTATGCATTCCGGAGATGGTGCTGTGCAGATGGTCAACACACATGTTCTGCAGCACCAAAGTCCTTCTCTGCCCTCTGGGTAGGAATCTGAGGACTTAAATGCCAAGCAGCCCTGTGCTGGTCTTCAAAATCAGCCTGGCTTTCCCTCTCCCCATGGAAAAAATGGGTATGAAACATTATGCATGTAATTAAACCAAACTCTGCTCCACGCCTTCCAAGCTGCCAAGCTATGCGTGGCTGGGACAGTAGTCGATTAGTGATCTGCAGACTCTGACACCACTCCTAAGGCAGATAATTTCTTGACAACTTTCCATCCAGTACTGACCAGGCCTGAACATGCTTAGCTTGTGAGATCTGATGAGAGCTAAGCCTGGGGTTGTAACAGTCTTGTTTCTAAATTTGGACCCATGCTTTGAACTAGGAGTTAAAAACTAGGAGTTAAAAGCATCTTGTAAACAGGATTAGACTTGGATCACAGAACCTTGGCTTCTTCCTCATTTGAGGGAATAAGAGGCAACAAGAAAGCACACAGCAGAGCAGATGCTTCAGACAAAAATGGCTAGGAACTCTTAAAACACACCTTTCAGCATCTTCCTCTGAGCATGTAAGAACTTGGTATGCCTGGAGTCCCGTGACGAGAGTCAGCACTTGCAGGTGGGATGATGTGCCTGGGAGGGCAGTGGCACTCAGCAGCAGTGGGGAGGGAGTCTGCCCACAGTCCCCTCAAGCACTGGCCTGGCTGTCCTCTTCAGAAATATGTGCCTGTGGGCTGTTGCTGCACATTTGCAGTGCCTGGAGCAGCCTGGGGAGGTGCAGCATGGTCCAACCCTCCCTGCTGCGCGGGAGGACAGGAAATCCAGGACCCTTATAGGGAACTGGCAAAAGCCATCTAAGCAAAAGTTCCAGGTGGAAAACAAAGGAAGTAAGTATGCAGGAAAAAAAGCCTTGTGAGGTTTACCCCATAGCTGTGACACAAGGCTCTGACTCTTGCCTGGATCCAGATCTGCTAGGCTTCAGAGATGACAGAGCAGGCAACTACTGCCTCCAAGAACCACTGCCTACAGACACAGTGCAAGGAATACTGGAGGAGGTAAAATACAGGAATCTTCAGCTCAGTGATGTGGTGCAGGCATTCCTCCAGGGATTTGTTGTCTCACCAGGAGTGCACAAAGGATACCCGAAGCTTGATCTGTTTGAAAATATATCAGACAGCACTCAAACACCTGCACCAATGGATGCACACTGCTTAGTACCTTTTGTATATCTGAAGTGTAGTTTCATGAGAGAAATCCAAGCATTTAGGAGAGCAGTAGCTTTCCAGGAGAATGTCTTCCTAACTGTAAAGTCAGCCCAGCATGTGGGAATCCAGGTTCTGATTGGGTCTCTTGACATTTCCCTGTGTAAGTATTAAACCATTAAATCAAGTATTAAATCATAATTTTTCTTGTCTTCTGAATGTGATCATGGATGCTCCACAGTTTCGCAGCTCTGGGTGACATGGATGTTTTTAGAGATGTGTGTTCATTTCATTCCTGTCCATCAGTCTCCCTGTGCAGGGATCTTCCAAGCTAGCCAGAATCCCTTCATTTGCTTTTCTGTTTAAGAGAGAGTTAAATCCCCTTTATATGCTATTTCTTTTTCTCATTTATTTGAGGATGTTTTGGGGCTGGAGTGGAGCACTCAGAAAAGAAATGTCCCAATTGCTGAACAAAAGGCAGTATTTAATTTAGTTACTTTCAATAACCCAGTCAAGCCATTCAGACATTCGTTGCCAGACAAGATCATCAAGGCTAAGAGGCTTGTATATATTATTCCTATTGTTCTGGAGAGTACTGCCTTGTACTCAGAGCAGTCTGTAAACAATTTCTCTTTATATAACGAGAAGAGATTTTATACAAGTAAAGAATTCTCCATGCTTCAGTTTAGAGATGTGATTTAACAGTCCTTGCCTCCAGAAAGCTTGATGGAGAAACATCTGAGGTATCTAAAACATTACAAGAGAGGTCAGAAATAGCACCAAGAACTTAGGGCTGGCAACTTTTCTGGCTTCATTCAGCCTGATGCAGTGAAAGAAGAGCTTTGACTTTGGGAAAGAGTGTTTAAAGGGCTTGGAAGGAAGTGTACAAAAGCCAAAAACATCTCCTTGAGAGTTTGAAAAACATCCTTTTTTATTTTTACATGTTTGTTTTCCCATTGAAAAGTAGTTTCAGTGGAACATACCAAAATGGCCTGCTCTGAAGTCTTTCCAAACACATTTGAAAAGTAGTTTTTAAGCTATTTAAAAAAAACCCACACGTTTTCTATACAGCCTCTGTATCATAAAATGGGAAAACCCATCACCTGAAATGCTTTTTTTCCTTGTTTTATATACTTCCATATGAACAACCCCCAGAAAGCAGAGCTGCTGACACACACCTCACTGGCAAATCTGTGGTCTGGATCCCAGTGAGGAGAATATTGGTGCAGACACTTTAATATAGCTCTGTCAGTGACTCTGAGATGCACCTCTGCTCCTTTGGACTATGTCTCTTTTGGCCCAGTCAAGTTTTGTATTTCCCTTTCCATTAGCCTTTTTGAGCCCATTTCAAATACAGTGCAGAAAATGAACTAGAAGCCAAGCATCTTTTTTCTTCTAATTACAGCTCTTCTGTAATCAGCTGCAGTCCATCCATGGGCAAGTGCAGCAACTACTTCAAACAGCCTTTAGCAAGAGTTCAGTAACTTTAAAACTTGAATGCAATTCAAAAGTACTACAGGAATTTCCATCTCAGAAGAAATTTCCATGCCCAAGAAAATCATTATTTACAAAACAGTTGAAGACAAATAAATCCAACAGAATGTGCATTTTCACAGTCATACTGTTGTTTTTTTTTTTTCTGCATGAGCAAGTTTTTAGTACTTGAAGAAATCTTCTTTGATATTAGTTCAGTAAACCAGAGTTCCTTGGAAATAAATAATAAATCTTATTCTCTGCTTTGTGCTTAAAGGCAGCTCAGGAAGATGAACGTGCTCCAGAAAGCTGGACACTGATGTCAGTGAATCCCCCAGAAGAAGGCTTCCAGAGGAAAGCCTCTCACAGCTGTATGTGGTTTCCTCCCTCCCAAGGTGGTTTTACTGCATGTAAAACCTCAGCTGCACCCCTGCCTACAGTGCTGAGCATAATTCCTTCTTCACAAAGTCAGTTTCTCCCTCTGGCAAATGAACCTTCCTGGTGGGAAGGACAAGATGCTTCTGTGGTTTATCCCAACGGCAGACTCTTGAGTTTCCCTGCCTTTGACAAGGCACACATCCACACCCACAGCCATTTCATTCCTCTCCTGTTTGAGCTTCCCAAGAAGGACAACATCTAGGGTTTTGTCCATGTGTTTCTCAAGGCTGTCTGGGAACAACATGTCCCTTGTTTTCTTCACAGTATCTTACCACAGTCTTAGCCCATATCAGCCAGCCTTTCAATTTGCAGTGATTTTGTTACTTCCTCTCTCTCTTCGTACCTTTTTCTACCAGGCCAGCAGGCCAGTGCCAGCAGTCACTTGCCAACAGGTGATGTCACCTTGATGTGCATCTGCCAAGTATCTGTTTTTGTAAGAGGTCAGATTCTCCAGCTCTCTACTCAGACTGCATGTGTTGTGGGGAGCAATATAAAATCTAGATCAATATATTTGGCTTCCTTGTCAACAGCTATAGTTCCTGAAAGTGAATGATATCAATTGTGTCAGATCATTTTAATTGCCACGTCTGTCTTTGAGCAATTTTTCTGCCCGCAACATACCCAAATGTAACATTTTCTACTAATGTCATTGGCATGCTCCTCCCTTTCCAGTTCATTAACAAAGTTGTTAAAAAACTTTGGTTGGCCTTCAGTATGATTTACTATGTGTTGTTGCTTCCATGACTAAGGGGGACTATTAGTGGTCTGGAACGTCTCCAGTGTGTCTGGAATATCTCTGTATCTCCATAGTTTAAGTCCTGCCTGCAAGGCAGGCTGCTTAGAAGACAGAAACAATAAAATAACATAGTTTAAGAGCACTGCATGTGGATTCACCCCTTCCCATTTCCCTCCCTTCTGAAACAGAAGTTGTTTCTTTGTGATTTTACATCCCTCAAAACTTTAACAATAGCCATGAGCCTTCCCCGACACAATGCTCAAGTACTTTGAGAGCTGTGGCTCAGAAAGTCTTCATTCTTATTTCCAAAACAGCTGAGCTATGGGAACAGCATATTCTGATGATTCTTTTTATTTATTTGCTTTTTTGTGGCCTGAATGGGTTTTTACTTTCTTGCCATTCAATTAGGTCTTGCTGACATTTGCTCTAGAGTGACTGCCTCCATTCCTAGCAGATGGCATTTCTCCACAATAGGGCTGAAAGTGACTTTTCTTAGTGAAGATGTTTCTGCTCTAAAATTTGTAGAAAACTCATTAAAATTTCATTTTCTACCAGTATGCAGCCAGACATAGACCTTATGAATCAACTGCTTTACTCTTTCTGAGTCTAATGATTGACTTGAAAACATCAGTTACAAGTCTGGGGTTTCAGTTTGCGTAGAAAATTGCCTCTGATGCTATACAAGATATACATAGCAAAGGTGAAATATTTGTCCTCCTTTAAGGTTCCTCATGTTTTCTCCCATCTGAGTAGAAGCAAGGGCATCCCTTGCCTGTAGTGACCAATCTACTCCACATTGCTCTTGCCGGGTGCTTTGAGTGAGGATTCCTCCTTTGTAAAAATCACTCTTCAAGCTGGAGGTCAGATAAAAACATTCCACAAGAGCCACTAGAAAATGGCTCTTCGTGGACAGTCCTCCACATCCCCTCCTGCTGAACCAGCCTGAGGAACTTCTACTTAGTGGTTTTTTAGACCAGTTACATCCCAAGAGCATTTCTACCAGACTCAGAAGTGTCCTGTCTACCACTCCAGCAACACAGGGGAGTGGGCAGGATCTCATGGGTAGCTCTTGACTGGGCCAAAAAGTGTACCTGAATTTTAAAAGACTAACTGCAGAGAATCAACTGCTCTAGGTTCCCCTTCTCTTGCAGGGAGGTTGGACTAGATGGTCTCCAGAGGTCCCTTCCAACCCCTAAGACTCTGTGATTCTGTGTAATGGTGAAAAGCAACATCTAATAGAGTCTTCCTGTTTCTTTTTTTGATTTCTTTGTCCAGCCTGATACTTTGATCATGCTGTCCTGCTGGAGCCAAAGGAGGAAGAAAGAGAGCACTCCAGAAATCAGAGGCAGGAGCTCAGAACTGAACTGCTGCCTCGAGATTGGATGATGCGTGCGTGGGTGCCAAACCTGAGGCCGATCTCCCATGTCTCTGAGAAGCTGTGGTTTCAGTGTAGTATCATACAACCCCCTGCTGGCCTCATTTTTCTCCTTTGCACTTCTGATTTCCCCGCCCCTTGGGATTCTTCATGGATCCTTTCTGAGGATGAAAGTAACATTTTGGGGAAAAGATAGCCCCGACAGGGTCTGCCTGGTGTTGGCTAGCATTGTCCCACTCCCTCTGCAGTGGTGGTGGTGATCTCTGGCAGGAGCCGCCCGGCTCTCAGGCTAATGAGTTGTCAGAAGCTCGTCACCGTCCCTCGCCTCCTGGGCAGGTTATTATTATGAGGGCTGTCAGTGGAGGGTGAGGATGGGGCAAGCAATCCATTCCTGCAGCCAGCGGGGAGCTGGGATTCTGTTCACAGGGGATCAGCGGGGTGCTGTGGGAACCGGCCTGCCCGGCAAGCGTCCACCAAGGGCTACCATTCAAGAGAGCCCTGTGGGTTCATGGCGAGCACAGCGAGCTTGCCTCTAATGTATTCCCTAATGAGTCACTGGAGGGTGTTCTGCCTGCCTGAATGTCTTTAGTGTGGCAAAGCAGAGTGGACATTCCCATACAATAGTGGGCTTAAATTCAGCTTCTCACCGACGCCTAATTCATGGGCGGAACGGCTTTTGTGGTACCTATAGAAGAGAAGTACAGTAGGTCATTGCTCCAACTAATTGGAGCTGACAATCCCATATCTCTCCATACCTCAGAGCCATCTGCAGGCATTTGGAGAGGGAGGCATTTTGCCTTCCCTCTTGTGGTCAGCCATGGGGAAGGGAAAAATATATGTAGGGGTTGTGCTTTAGACTGTCAGAGCTTTGCAACATAAACAATGTACCCTGGCAATGCCTTTTTCCCTTCCTGAATGACAGGTAGAGCATTACAGCTTCTTTCTTACCTCCTTTCTCCACCTTTTAAATGATGCTTCCTTTTCCCCTCCCATGGTTTGATGTCTCTGCAGGGCACTCTCCTCATGTTTGTTGGGTGTCCCACAGTGCAGAGCCTCAGCCTGGCCTAAGTCTTCCAGGTGTCATCATAACATCAATAAAATAAAGCAGTGATGGTGAGAACAAGAAAAACATCCCTGCTTTTCAAAGGGGAGTTTCACAAATTGCCCAAGGCCGCTTGCTGGAACAGTAGTAAGAGTTAGACTGGTCTCTGGTCCTACATCTATAGTGGCAGAGTATATCAAAGCTTACACAGCTTTTACTCCTTTGGGGCATACCATGAACTTCCATGATTAGCAACACTTTATCCACAGCCCTGTTCAGGTCCAGCTGTTGTGTTTGAGTATATGCACAGACAGTATTCATTCTTCCATTTCAGTTAGGCACACAACACCTAAAATAAATAAAACCTCTCAAATTCTCTTTGGAAGCCAAATGTGCCCTTTGGAGTGCTGTGATAGTTAAAACTGGACCTTCCCCTTTCTACTGTAGGCCATTTTGTCCTCAAAAACATCAGTCACAGAACTAAGTTCTGTCCCCAACTATGGCAGTCTTTGGGAAGAATTAACTGTGGTTTGAGCTAACTTGGGAGAATTTAATTTTTTCTTTCACTAAAAGCTTGGTTTTGTCCATCTCTCATGCCCAAACACCCAAGTTTTCTCAGTTCAACCCTCAACTCCATTAACAATCCATTATGAAATCACAGACTGTTAATTAATGGCCTCTTCCATTCACTAAATATTTATTCCACATGGGATCTGAAATGTAAGAGCATGGCAAAATTGCCTGATTAGTGCTTTTTGCTGGGACTGAAGGAGACTGTAATACCACTTGGATGGAGACAAGTAAACTTTATGCATCAGTCCTACTGACTCAGAGGCAATTTAATTGTTCTTGATTTGACATGGAACTTTTCTGAGACATTCTAGAGCTAGGAAGCACTCTAAAGCCACACAACAAAAAGAACAAAGATGAGATAAATTGCCATGATTTTTTCCCCCTAAATTAAAGATATTACTTTGCTTGGGATTAAAAACTTCTTTACTATGTTTTTTGCTCTTAAAAAAACCAGTGATCTGCTGGAAGTGTGGGAAATATGTTTTACCCCCCCCCCCCCC